>CM074503.1:10431450-10453827 GCA_037389245.1 Oryzias sinensis | reverse complement strand
GGAATAATAAGATGGCCATAGGAAGAGGTACAGACCACGGATGTTAAGACACGAAAGCTCCTCACCATGCATGGAGGGTTCCATCCCAAATCCAGCACCCTGAGACTGTATGCTAGCCGCAAGGAAGGTGGCCGAGGACTAGTGAGCGTAGAAGCCACTATCCAGGATGAAACATCCAAGATGCATGAGTACATCAAGCTCAAGGCCCCAACTGACAGTGTGCTCAGTGAATGTCTCAGGCAATGGAGAGCAGAGGATACAGTGCAGGAGGACAGATCCTCATGGGAGGACAAACCCCTGCATGGGATGTACCACCGGACCATAACTGAAGTGGCTGATATCAAGAAGTCCTACCAATGGCTAGAGAGGGCTGGCCTACAGGACAGCACTGAGGCACTCATCCTGGCAGCTCAGGAACAAGCCCTGAGCACCAGAGCGATAGAGGCTCAGATCTACAACACCAGACAAGACCCAAGGTGTAGGCTGTGCAAAGAGGCACCTGAAACAATCCAGCACATAACTGGAGGGTGTAAGATGCTGGCAGGTAAAGCATACATGGAGCGCCACAATCAAGTGGCTGGAATAATATACAGGAACATGTGTGCAGAATATGGACTGGAAACCCCAAGGTCAAAATGGGAAACACCCCCTGCAAAAGAGTGCAGACGCTTTTTTCCCTGCTCCTGCTGCTTCCTGCTTTATTTGCTTTTTAATCATTTAATTAATCATTTTTAATCATTTTACTTCTTCCACACATCCTGGAATATCAGACTGGTCATCCTTTTTTGTGACTTCCACCTATATAAATCAATATTTTTGACAAGCCAGCGACATGTCCGGAAGAGGGAGAAAACCAAACTCCCACTGTGAACGCTGTCGGATCTACCAACAAGAAATAAAAGAGCTACAAACAAGGATATTTACTTTGGAAACTGAAAATGGACTTCACAAGACCCTTCCAGTAACATCGGGTGGTAAGAAGCCTGCTCTTACCACAAACGAGAAGAATAACAGTGACATAGACCTGAGTGATGTTGTGTCCTTTCCAAAACTTTGTGCGGAGGAACTCTGTGTTAAGCCAAAGCGTAAAGATGACAGAACATCCGAAATAAAGCTCACAAACAGATTTTTACCCCTAACACAATGTGATATTGAAGAACACAGTGAAATTGGACCACAGAGAAGGAGTCATAATGTTGGCAACAAAGCACAGGCAGAAAGAAAATCTGTGCCAAACGTCAAGGTCAGAGATACGCTGCTGCTTGGAGATGGCGCTATCAGTGGAGTCAGCCACAGAAGAATGCAAACTTTATGTTGCCCAAGTTCTACTGTTCCAGTGATTACAGGACTCTTATCTAAAGTCTTGTACCAAGGAGTTAAACGAATAATCATCCATGTAGGTGCTGTCGATATCAGAAAAGAACAGTCCGAACGTTTGAAAAAGGACTTCATGAAGTTATTTGAAGAGATTGACAAAGTAGAGGTTGAAGCATTCATCAGTGGACCTCTTCCTAACATCGATGGGGTGTCACTCAAGTTCAGCCGTCTGTTTCAGCTGAACAATTGGCTCTCCAGAGAGTGTGCTTCCAGAGGATTGCATTACATTGAGAACTTCAATACATTCTGGAAGCGAAAGGACCTATTCATGGGAAGAGGCCCACACCTGAACAGAGGTGGAGCAAGAGAGTTAGTGAAGAACCTCCTCCACGCTCTGGGGCATAGAGGCCAAGGCCCTGAAAAGGCAGTAAGGAAGGACCGAGCCAGTGTCCCAGGAACCACAGCACAACGGCAACAACAACTACCTCCACCACCACCGGTCAAAGACTTGGATCCGGCAGCACCAGCACCACAACCCCCTCCATCTAAGGACTCACCTGCACCAGCACCACAACAACTACCGCCAGCTAAGGACCCAGCTGCAGAACCACAACAACAACCACCAGATTTGGCCCCAGAAATTCCACCATCTGACCAGCTGTGGGCGCCCCCTGCTACATCTACTCCCAGTGAAGAATCACTTTCCTTTTCGTCCCCCCCACTTTCACCCATGGCCCTACCTAGCCATTTTGATAGCCTCATTAAGTCAGGAATTAAGATGGCTCCCCTAACACCTGTGAGCCTCACACCGCACAGGAGCTCTCCTACCCCTCCAGCGCCCCCTCCTTATCCTTCACCCAAACCACCCTCCACCCTACCCTCAACTCAACCTCTCCTGCGCGCCTCTAGAGGTGCTATTCCCCGGAGCTAGGATGAAACGGGCCCCCAGTGTCCTAGGAAAGGTTATGTCAAACTGGGGCCCTGTGATGAACAGCTTCCTTCTGGTGCTATACCTGTAGTTGCACCACGTAGAATGCAAAAAAGGGCAGTTAGATTGTCCAATCAAAGAAATCTAGTTCACATCCCATGCAAGAAGGTTTTGACCAGTCCCAAGGAAACTAATCTCAAACTTGCTGCACTCAATGTCAGATCTTTATGCAACAAATCATTTTTAATCAATAATCTTATCTCTTCTTTTAATCTTGATTTTATGTTATTAACTGAAACATGGCTTGACAAAAACACAGGAAACATAGTTCTAGTTGAATCAACTCCCCCCCAACTACAAACATGAATCGGAAATACGAGAAAATAAAAAGGGTGGAGGCGTTTCTGCACTGTTTAGAGATAATATTGCAACCCGCAGACTATCATTTGGTGTGTTTTCATCATTTGAGTATGTGTCCTTTAAGATTGAACTAAAACAAACTCCTCCCTTACTCTGCATAGTCATGTACAAACCTCCTCAGCACAGCCAAAGTTTCATTGATGATTTCACTGAAATGCTCTCAGTTGTGTGCACAGACTTTGATGGTCTAGTCATTACAGGTGATTTTAATGTTCATGTTGATAATGTCAATGACAGAAATGCAAAAGAGCTCAATGCTGTCCTTGAAACCTTTGGTCTAATTCAGCATGTGAGTTGCCCCACCCACAGCAGAGGGCACAATCTGGACCTGCTCATCACAAGGGGGGTTATTATTTACAATGTCAGTGTGGTTGATGTCGCCCTCTCTGATCATTTCTGTGTATTCTTTGACCTGTCTGTTGCTCCCAAACCACCGCCTGGCCCTGCAGTTGTCCAAAGGAGACAAATAAATGAGCGCACGAGGGCACAGTTTGTAGAAATGATAAACCCTGAAAACGTCTCTGGTGCCAATGTTGATGAAATGCTGAATTCTGTTACTTCTAGCATCTTGAATGTTCTGGATGCCATTGCCCGTATGAAAGTTAAATTGAGAAAACATAGACAGAAAGCTCCCTGGAGGAATGATGATCTAGTCAGGGCACAGAAACAACAGTGCCGCAGAGCCGAGCGAAAGTGGCGCAAGTCAAAACTCCAGGTTCATTATGGAATGTATAAGGGGGAGTTGTACGCTTACAACCAGATCTTATGCAGAACAAGGGAAAGGTACTTCTCTGAAATAATTGGAAGTTGCAGCAGCAACTCTCGTGTCCTATTCACAACAGTAAACAGATTAACTAACCCTCCAACCCAGCTACCAATAGAACTGGTTTGCACACCTACATGTAATGAGTTTGCTGTATTTTTCAATGACAAGGTTCAGGGCATTAAAAAAGCCATCAACTCCACAACACATATAACTATCCAACGGCCACCTAGTCACTCTAAGCTGACTCACTTTTTACCTGTCACTGACCAAATTGTCCAAGAGACCATCACCCGTCTGAGCTCGTCTACATGCTGCCTTGATGTGTTACCCACTAGATTTCTAAAGTCTGTCTTGAACAGTGTGTTGCCATCAATTACTCAAATAGTTAACATGTCTCTTCAATCTGGAATATTTCCAGAGGCCTTAAAAACTGCAGTCATTAAACCCCTCCTGAAAAAGAGCGGTCTTGATCCCACTGTACTGAATAATTACAGACCTATCTCTAATCTGCCATTTTTAGGAAAAGTCCTTGAAAAAGTTGTCTACCAACAGCTCACTGACTTTCTCTTATTAAACAATTCATTTGATGTTTTCCAGTCAGGTTTTAGACCCCATCATAGCACAGAAACTGCTCTTATCAAGGTAACCAATGACATCCGCCTGAACACTGATGATGGAAAAGTCTCTGTCTTAATCCTGCTAGACCTGAGCGCTGCCTTTGATACTGTTGATCATGGGATCCTTTTGCACAGACTCCAAGACTGGGTTGGCATCTCTGGATCTGCCCTGAGTTGGCTCAAGTCTTATCTGGAAGACAGGAAATATTTTGTTGAAATTGGGAGTTGTGTCTCAGACTACATGGGCTTGAATTGTGGTGTGCCCCAGGGATCGATCCTGGGACCCCTTCTGTTCAACCTCTACATGCTGCCACTAGGGCAGTTAATACGCAGTAATAACATTCCTTATCACAACTATGCAGATGATACTCAGATCTATGTGTCACTGACAACAGGTGAATATGGGCCAGTGGATTCACTCAACCACTACCTCCAACAGATCAGCTCGTGGATGCAGAACAACTTTCTCCAGCTAAACTCAGACAAGACCGAAGTTATTGTTTTTGGCCCACAGAAACAAAGAGAAAGTGTCAGCAGCTACCTTCATTCTCTGTCTCTTAAACCCTCAAATCAAGTCAGAAATCTAGGGGTAATCATGGACTCTGACCTGAACTTTAACAGCCATATCAAGTCAGTAACATCAGTGGCATTTTACCACCTGAAAAACATTGCCAAAATCAAAAACATAATCTCAAAGCGAGACCTGGAGATACTTATCCATGCATTTGTCTCCAGTAGGTTAGACTACTGTAACGGCCTGCTCACCGGCCTCTCCAAACGAGCTGTAAAACAGCTTCAGTACATCCAGAATGCTGCTGCTCGAGTCCTGACCAGAACCAGGAAGTATGATCACATTAGTCCTGTGCTCAGGTCTCTGCACTGGCTCCCTGTACCTCAAAGAATAGACTTCAAAGCAGCTCTGCTTGTCTACAAGTCTCTCCATGGCCACGCACCAAAGTACATCTCTGACATGTTAGTGCCATATGAACCATCTCGTACTCTGAGGACCTCAGGGGCCGGCCTCCTGTTGATTCCCAGAGTCAGAACTAAACAAGGGGAATCAGCGTTTCAATATTCTGCAGCAAAAATCTGGAACAGCCTCCCTGAAGGTGTAAGACAGGCCTCTTCTGTGTTCATGTTCAAATCTAGACTTAAAACATTTCTGTTTAGCCGTGTATATGACTGAAAGGTCCTATCTGCAGTTTTCTTTCCTTCCTTTCTTTTTAAATCTTTTTTTTTCTTTTCTTTTAAAGTAAATTTTATGTTGATTATTTCTATGATGTATTGTGATTTTAATGCATTTTTCTGTTTTATGTTAACAACATATATAACTCTCGTTCCTCACTCAAATTGCTTCCTTATGTCCCTAGATTCCTCAGTGAATTAGGAAAAACAGCCTTTTCCATTGCTGCTCCGCTTTCCTGGAATAATATTCAAAACTCTCTGCATTTAAGTAACCTTATTCCCTTGAATTGTTTTAAAGCAAAACTTTCTGAGCTTTTAAAAGAAACATGCACATGTCACCCTTGACCTTTCTGTACCACTTTTAATTAACCTATTAGTCATTGTCCTACTGTTCATCTCAATTTGAATTGCATTTTATTGTATTTTGTAATGTATTTTTATATTTCAGTTGTTTTAACTGTATTTTATTTTGTATTGATGCCTTTTGGCCCAGGTCTTCCTTGAAAAAGAGATGCAATCTCAATGGAACTTCCTGGTAAAATAAAATAAAATAAAAAATGAATAAAAGCACCTTGAATTACTTTGTGTACGAATTGTGCTATACAAATAAACTTGCCTTGCCTTGCCTTGCCTAGAGAATGAAAGGGCAAAAATCCTGTGGGACTTCCAGATCCAGACTGATAGGATGGTAATGGCGAACCAACCAGACATTGTAGTGGTGGATAAAGAACAGAGGAAAGCCGTTGTGGTGGATGTGGCAGTGCCAAGCGATGGGAACATCAGGAAGAAGGAACATGAGAAACTGGAGAAATACCAGGGACTCAGAGAAGAACTGGAGGAAGCCTGGAAAGTGAAGGTGACAGTGGTGCCTGTGGTAATTGGAGCACTCGGGGCAGTAACCCCCAAGCTGGAGGAGTGGCTACAACAGATACCTGGAAAGACCTCAGACATCTCAATCCAGAAAAGCGCAGTGCTAGGAACAGCTAAGATACTGCGCAGAACCCTCAAGCTCCCAGGCCTCTGGTAGAGGACCCGAGCTTGAGTGAAAAACCACCCACGAAAGGGTGAAAGGGGCAAGTTTTTTTTTTTTATATATATTAAATAGTTTCAAATCAGGAGCAGACAAAAAGAAATGTAGTTGGAAAACACTTGTAAGTGCAATGTAGAAAATACACTGGGCGGGCCACAAGCTCTCTGCTCCGCTCCATTCTGATGTATATTTGTATACAGCTAGATCCATGTACGTCTTCGTTTACCTCGTTCGAGCACTTATCTGGCTCAAAACTTTACGGCTGGACAGCTCTGATATTGCTTGTCATTTTTGTGGGGTGAAAAGGGGTGAAAGCGGAAGAGCATGTGAACAGATGGATGAGGTAAGGTGGGGAAGGCCTTCCTCTGCACAAACAGTTCCGCCCACAACAGAAACTATGTCCTAGAAAATGAGCTTAGCTAAAACAGTAAAATTGTAACAAAAGATGATGAGAACGCTTTTAAAATAGATCTAAAGATAATTGAATTACGAATTTAAAGTGCAATAGCTTCATTGAATCCAAGGCTGAATCCAAATTCTTCCCTTACTGCTCCAGCTTCTTCCTATCCCCATATTTAGCTCTCCAAGCGGAGAGTTATGGAAAAATAATGTCTCTAAATTGGGACCACACTACTCCTTGATGATGTCATAAATAGTCGCTGGTGAGTTATGTTTGTGCGTAGCTGCCAGTGCATGGGAAACTGCATAACAACCTCAGTTTATAACTTTAAAAATCCCTGCTAAAACATAAAGTTATTTGTTTTACATTTAAATGTAATCTCCTGTGCTTTAGAGCACACCCATGTGAAGAAAAGCGTGAATGCGCAACTTGGATCCCCCTCCTGTCAGAGGGATACACAGCCCTAAGAGGTCCCCCCATAACCCTTGTGCTATCCTAGGCACTTTACCCTTGGAAGTTGGGTCATCTAGACCCACTAGACAGTGCTCTGAACCTTTTTTCTTCAATGATTTGTGATCCTCACTGGTGTCCATAGATTACATGAAATCTTTCCACCTTTATCCACCTTTGTCATGGTAGGGAGAACACATCAATGTAAGGGTGGGGTCATCTAAGATAGCACAAGACTTAAAAAAAAAAAAAATTCGGACACTATTACAGCTCCAAATATCCCCACATTTGGAGGGGTAGGGGGAAGAATCCGGATTTGATCCAAGTCTATCATTAAGTTTGCAGTTCCTGCTTTGTCCTTACTGCAGAAGCTGAGACTGTCTGAAATTAACGGTAATGTCAAACATACATCTAACTAAAGCAGACATTCAGTTATGTGTTGTTGTATGGCTTGAAGAAACTTGAATGGTCTCAGTATAAGTTGCTTCCATAAGCACTATCAGCAAAGCACAAGAGCTGGGTTTGCACTTTTGCTGAAGTGACAGAGGGTTTTATCAATTCATTGCAACAGGAGTACTATGGACTATTGATCTAAATCTAACAATAATCTGTTGTGTGTTTTGCCCGTGAGCCACACCTATGGTTATGGGTGTGTGCCCTGAAAGATGGTTGCATAAATAACGCACAGATGGAATTCATGGAAGATTTTTGTGCAAGATGCATGTGCGATTTCTTCCAAGTGCAGACCTGTTCTGGAGTTCTGTTGTAAATGCCCAAAAATACAGGTCAACATGTAAAAAGGCGGTAAAAGTGTTTCATTTTCTTGCACTTAAAATGAAAATGTTAGGCTACTGATTGTTGGTTCTCAGTTCAACATGCTTGAGCGGACTGTTTGCTGTAGAGACTAAGCCAATTCCTACAGCCACGGATGTTGTCTGCTCTACATAACATAATTGTTGCACTTTCTGTTTGGTTTTACCAGATAACCAGGCATACCTCCTCCTCCTACTTGTTCATTTTCTTTAAAGAAATGACTCCGGTACTGTATCTCCCAATACATTCACATAGATAGATGTACAGCAAAGCTTGAACATCAAAAACTGTTTACCCTGCACACACAACACTGGCTGTTTATGCCAACAACAAATCAGGAATTCAACTTTAGCTTGTTAGGTGTTGATGACCTAATCAGCGAATGGATCCCACAAGCAACATGGACTAGAATCTGATTATTCCCCTCCTAAACTTTTAACATATTTGTTTCTATTTTTAATGAGACAATCACAAAAAGGCTCTTTACTTGTATTCTTATTTTGATTTTTTTCCCCTTCCTCAGACTAATGTGGGACAGGAAGTCTTCCAACTGGATCACAGAGAGACAAAAATACAGCTGAAAGAGGCTGTTTTTCAGACACAGATCCTGCAGTAAATGGTAAAGCTCAGTATACTGGGAGTCTCCGAATGATGTCAGAACCCAGAAATGGAGACGTGTTGTGATGGTTCTTCTCAGGAGCGAAAAAATAAATCACTCTGAAATAAGATGACCAAGCCAGCAGACTCCAAATTTCAAAACTTGGATTTTATTGATCCCAAAAATATTATAATCAGACAATAAATTCAGCTGATTTCGGGAGAGCCTGTTGCCACCACTGCAACCAAGACTGCTCTCTCTCTACTGGGAAGGTCTGGAACTCACTGACCAACACCAATGAAACACCTTGTATATTCAAAGTTGACTTTACGTGTACTGAATGGATCAAGTGGCATTAACTCCTAAACACCCTTGTTGCATTTTGCATATTCATCAATGACATACATGAAAAATGGATTGCATAAATTATTAAAACTTAAAAAAGACAAGATTAAAGAAAAAAAGCAACACCCTGTCTCATTTGTGATCAGTTTGTGATCAGAGTTCTTCAAAATCTCTTCAAAATGTTTTTTTGGTTTTTACTTTTGTTTAATCATATCTATTACCTTTAGCTCTAAAATGATGCCATTAAGCATTATTTCATAATCTAACATTATGTTTTTTTGTGTGCAGAAACCTACAGTGTCTATATGCACAAACCATGTCAACGAGAAATGAAGCTAATACTTCTTATAATCCAGACACAATAGGTGCAATATTTTGAGCTTGTCTAGAAGCAGCTTTGTTTCCCATGGGCTGAGAGTCTCCTGATAATTCAGAGCTTCAGGGTTCACTCACTTAACCCTATTTATATCTTAAGCTGGAATCACAAACTGAACTGAGCTGTAAAGGATACATTTTCTCCTGATAAATGTTTAAGGCGGCCTTGCTCTGTACAGTTCAGCTTGATGTTTTTTTGTGTTTAAAGTTTGTGCTTTTGTCAGCTCTTGTTTAATACGTCCAACACTGGACGTATTATCGGAACAGGAACATCCATACTCAGGCGTTTGTGTACACTTGAATCAACTGGGGTGGTTGAGCATGCTCAGTAATGACTAACTAGAGAGGGCACCAATCATGACAAACACGAGGTGCGTAAGAGCAACAGCACGATGCTCTCTGACTGTTTCACTGTGCTTTTACTTAGAAGCACAAACACAGACACACAGCTTGTCAAAATATGTAACTTAAAAAGATTTTGAGTTGAAACAACTAAAGAAGAAATCATTGCAAATTTGTTGTGTAGTCTGTGGGGGGCAGTACAGTGTTCTTTAATAAATTTCAGAAAGAATTCGATTTAATTTCTAAACGTTGTCATTATTTGATGAAATACAGGTGTTTTGCTTTTTTATTTTTTGGTACATTTGGGTGCTGTTAATCTTTTTTTTATGTATAAGCTTAGTAATCTCTTTAATAGCAGAGAAGAACAGGTTGGTCTGGAGCTTTTAGTCATATTTAACTTGCAAAACCAAAGATACAATATTTTAGCAATGGGAAAAACAGATTTTAGACACTCATTTTTTCTTTTAATCTAAATCTGTTTATATATAAATTTGTTCTGGGGTAGTGGCGAAATGGTTAGGGATTTTCCGCCTCACAGTGACAAGGCCCATGTTCAAATCCCAGCTGAGATCTTCCTGTGTGAAGTTTGCATGTTCTTCTCATGCATGTGTGGGTTTTGTCTGGGCACTCCGGCTTCCTCCCACAGTCCAGGAACATGCTTCATTGGTTAGTTGGTGTCTCTAAATCGCCCTTTGTTGTGCAAGTGAGTGTGCAATTTTGTTGCCATGCAACAGACTGACAACCTGTTCATGGTGAACCCGCCTCTGCCCAACAGTTGCTGGGTTGACTCCAGCAGCTCTGTGACCCCAAAAGGGATTAAGCAGGTTATGAAGATGTGGATGGATGAATGACTTTTTTTTCTTCCAAAAATAGTGGTATCAAGGATTAGTTTTAAAATTCGTCATGTTTCTGAGCATGCCTCTTTGGCAGTTACTTTTACGAATCACCTCAAAAGAGTCTTGGTTTTCCTAGAAGAGGAAAAACAGGCCCAAGACAAAAGGTCCAATATATCTGAGCAACAGTGACTTCTTTGTTTATAAAGATGTTTAAAAAAGTGTTTGAGATGTTGGCTGCTACTGAAGTTGATTCAAACCATACAGCATTGGATGAAGTTTTTATCTTTTTTTTTTTTTCCTGTGACGTTTGGAGCCGTTTGGAATGGTATGGCTCATTGCTTCGTAGCTCAAAATTTAATCCACTGTCAAGGAGATTTTTATTTTCTCATTTACTTTCGCTTTGCCTCATCAGATCACATCAGCTTTTCGGTGAAATATCGCCTTGCTTCTTCCAAACTGTGTCTGTACTTATCTTTGCAGAACTTCATGAGTTGGTTTTGTTTTTAAAGTTTCATTGTGTTAGTTATGGTTTCCTGGTAACAGAAAAAAAGGTTTTCAAGACACTCCTCCTCATCACTTAGCCATGTCGTATTTTCTCTGAGTTAGTGTAACACCCCCCTGGCTTTGCAGAAGGTCGTTTTCCTGCATGTGTGATAGTGCAGGTTGATTTATGGGAAGGGATATTGTTGCTGTTACAATTGAAATGCCAGATATGATTCTGACCTACTCAACTAAACAAAATTATAACAAAATTATTCTGCTTGGCTTGCATTTAAGGCAATTGAGATGCAACTGTCCTGTGATCTGAATGCTTTAAATTATAATCAGTTTTGTTTGTCCTTTCTTGATATGATTTGAATTAAAAATACAATAGAATAGAATTGAATAGACTTCATTGTAACTCTCAGCAGCAGTAAAAAGGTTGTTAGTTGTGGTTCAGCTAACCCAAGGTGAAGGTTGAGAATCCAAAACTGGAATGTTTAAGTTAAATGTTGATTTAGTTTTTGTTTGTTAAATTGTTGTTTAAGCTAAACTTGTGTAAACATTGGAAAGATCAGAGAAATCTACAGCCACATAGTATTGTCCAAATTTGCCTAAATAACATTTGAAAAAAAAAATAGTTAGTGTGCTTAGAAGGACATGAGTTTTATTCCTGTGGGCCTTACAATCCATCCGTGGAAGCAGCGAAAATTTTCCAACTGGCAAAGACAAGGCAATATATTGTGGTAACCTGGGCGGCCTTCAGCTCCTAAAACTCATGGGAAGTGGGGAATCTTGGGTGTGAAGTTCCTCACCATGAGTGAGAAGCCTGTGAGCAGAATTGGGCGTTGATGCCGGAAAGGAGATTATGGAATCTGCTTCTCTGTTTACTTCTCCCTCTCTGAGACTGTTTGGAGTTGTGCGTTGTATGGGGCATGGACAGCTCTCCAATGCAGCCAGTTAATTAGCAGCTCGGCTCTCGTTTTCCCGCTACAGTGATGTACCAGCTGGGATTAGATTGTTATCATGATGACGTGTCCAAGTAGCCCCTAGAGGTGTATTTAAGAACTTTCAAATCTGGCTTTGCTGGTGACTGCCGAGAAAGACTGGATGACACCCTCGAACAGGAGGGTGGCGACTGGAGAGACAGTTGACTGAATGGAAAGACGGCAACCAGGGCAGCAAGGGCTTGCACCCTGAAATGCAGTTGCTGTAAAGAAGCACTATGAATTAGCTTAGGCAGGAACTGAAAACCCTAAAGCGCAAGTTCAGGACAGCAAAGGAAGAGGAAAGAAGTACCTTGTCTGTGCTCAGCGAGATTTTAAGAAGAAAGCTTATCACCCTCAGAGGAGCTAAGCAGTAGGGGTGGGGAATAATAGGGAGAACATTGACGTGTTCTCCCTACCATGACAAAAGTGGATAAAGGTGAAAAGGATTTCATGCATGGACACCAGTGAAGATCACAAATCATTGAAGAAAAAAGGTTCAGCGCAATGTCTAGTGGGTCTAGATGACCCCACTCCCAATGTTAAAGTGCCCAGGATAGCACAAGGGTTTAAGTCCCAGTCCAAACATTTGCTGTTTTCAAATCGTACTCAGTAGACTTTTAATCATGATTATGCCATTTTTAGCTAAAATAAAATAAAAACAGTCGTTTTCTTGGACATAGTTTCTGCAGAGCGGCAGGAGTTCTTCTGAAATTCTAAGTTGTTGGCAGGACTGTTGGCGCAGAGTGAGCAGCCTTTATTTCCCATCACGCCTTTGTTTACATTCCTCGCTAGCTTACACCCCTAATCTAACATGGTGGTGCAAAAAAATAGTGAGCAACATTGGAGCTATCCAGCAGTACAGTTTGAATCCAGATTCCAGCTCAGACGAGGAAACTGAAGGCGTACAGAGATCTGTCTGCAAGTACTGCAGATGCATCAGAATGGAGCGCAGCAGGGAGCTTTTGGCCTGCTGATTGTATTTTTTATGACACAACTACAAGTTTTTTTTAAACTGCATCTTTCGCCTCTCCTGATCTACCACGTTTTAAATAAACATTATTTATACGAATGTTTGAAATGTTTGAGTGACAGATTCTGTGTAGTGCACTCTCAAGTGTCCCGGTTGGGACATTACTGTATGGAGTTTGCCTTTTCTCCTCGTGCATGCCTGGGCTTCCTCCAGGAACTTTGGTTGTCTTCCACAGTCCAAAAACGTGTTTGTTATATTTATTAGCATCTCTAAGTTTTCTCAGGGTGTGCATGTTTTGACTTCACCCAAAAGTAGCAAGGTTGGCTCCAGCAACCCTATTACCCCAAATGGGATACAGTGGAGTCTAAAGATGAATGGATCAATGATTCCACACATATGCTTTTATTTTCATTAATACACATGATAATTGGTGCCCTTTTGAATCAGTTTTCCTGATTTTTAATGTAAGGTCGTGTTTGGTCATCTTCTATTTTCAGTTTGATATTTTTCTTTTTATCCTTAATACAGCGGTTTGTGTATCATCTAAGTGCCCCTTAGTCAATTTAAGTTCATGGATTAAATTGCTTGTTGCCAGCTCTTCTGTTCTTCCACCTTGCCATTGGATGTTTTTTTTTTTCTTTTCTTATTACGGTTCTTCTGTTTGCGATCAATTTGAAGTCATGACTTACTCTTTGAATCAAGGTATTAACATGCCGTGCTTACAGCTGTGTCTGACCTTCTCAAATGACCTTTGTTCTCTCTGCACTGTTGATTATGTGCTGTTCATTTATTTTTATGTATTTTAAATATATTAAGTGTTGTTTTTATAAAATCCCTTTTTTAAAATAAGAATACTACCTTAGTAAGGCTGATACTGCTGTCCCGGTTGAAAAATAATTGGTATTCAAGCAGCAAATGATCTTGTGTGGGGGACTGCTGGCTTTGATTCTGCAGTATGTTGCACCATCTTGCAGTGGAGTCCATTAGGAGTCATTTATTAGAGCTGCATGGCAGATTGACGTTAATTGTTCCTCTGCATATATTTACTGTCAGAGGGAAACGATAAGAGAAACCAATTTCCTAAATAAACAACCCAAGTCATTTTCACCATAGTGACATAAATAAATCCTTTTTAATTTTTTTAAAGTATTCGGCGTATTAAAGCAAGGTTCACATTGGGTATTAAGTATTGAAGAGTAGAGATCCTGCTGTTAAGACTTTATTTGCAAGATGTGGCTTTGAAAAAGTTCTCATGTTTGACCTTTAGAACTATGGCAATAGGTAAATTGGGGACTTGGTGAGTCACCAGGCAAATTGAGACCTCCAAGCATGTCCCACAGCAGATGGAAGATAACCGGGTAAATAAAGCTAATTGGATGTTTTGTTTGTTTGTTTTTTTTTAGATAAAACGAGAAACCAGGACTTAAAATTGGATTCCTTTAGTAAATACATAATGATTCAAGGTATATAATGTAATTTACAACAATCCTCATGCCTAAAATAGGTCCTAGAGTATGTTCCTATTTTCTGCCATGGAAAAGGTGCTAACTTCCACTTCAGGAGGGCATTCCATGTGCCAGCACTAACGGGACCCTTGCGCAGTGCGTAGGGTTTAAAACCCAACAACATTGGTTTCACCTACTTCAGCCTTACTTACCCTTGCATGTTTTTATAACTGTTTGCTACCACCTGTCGCATTTAGCATGCCTGTAGAAAAAAAATTCATGAAGATTTTCACTCTATAGGCTCCCAGAGCGGTCTATGTCCTTTAAATCTTGTGCTATCTTAGATGACCCCACCCTTACATTGACGTGTTCTCCCTACCATAACAAAGGTGGATAAAGATGGAAAGATTTCATGTAATCCATAGACACCAGTGAAGATCACAAATCATTGAAGTAAAAAGGTTCAGAGCACTGTCTAGTGGGTCTAGATGACCCAACTCCCAATGTTAAAGCACCTAGGATAGCACAAGGGTTACATGTTCTGCAGTCCACCTGTGTTCCCCGTACAGGTTTTTCACCCTGTTTGTACAGGTTTCTCACCCGCAGACAGCCCACATGCACCTACAAGGGTAGTTGTGACTAAGGTATTAGAGACTACCACTGCTGTGATTGCTGGTTTTCTCTGACTTCTAAAATTGGTTTGGTGACTGGTTGCTTAGCTAGCTTGCAGGTTGACCTATGCACATTGTATCCTCCTGGTAATCTTTTGAGTTTGTTCATCACATCGTCTACTTCCTGGTTCAGTAGGTACTATGATCCCAGCAAATAGAAGGACTTCACTCTGAAATGATTACTATCATCTTATATTTACAATAAAGCAGATACATCAAAACATGTAAAGATAAAAGCACACCAAGAATCAAATATGGAGTAATTAAAGACAAATAGCTATTTTTGGAATTTTAAGTACCTAATTTAAAGTACCTGATAAATACTCCCAAAGAGTACATTTCCGCCCACTGAAAGAGTTTCAATAAGATCGCCGGGGTGAGCACTGTGAAGCGGCTGGCCATCCTCTTTTGTCCTGGTGACCAGATCCAGATTCCTGGCTCAGTAGGTACTATGATCCCAGCAAATAAAATTACTTCACTCTGAAATAATTACCATCATGTCATGGTTTGAGTTTCTTTTGTTTTGGTTTTTGCTTTCTGTCTTGTTCTGTCATGGTTTAGTTCTGTTTCCTGTTTTATTTTGAAAGGTTTCCTATCTTGTCTTGTTTCTTGAGTTTTACTTCCTTTGGTCCCCATCTGCCCTGATCGTGTTCACCTGTGTCTTGTCTGCCCTGCCTGTATATAAGTCTTGTCTCTGCCTTCCTCCTGTGTTGGTCCATTATTCCTGTTCTGGTGTTCATGTCATGCCATGTTCCATGTTTCTCGCCACGCCACGCCACGCCACGCCACGCCACGCCACGCCACGCCACGCCAGAGTGAGTTTTTTGTTTTTTGGTTTTGTCATCCTGCTCGGCAGCGCCTTTTGTTTGTTCGCATTAAACCCCTTGCCCTTGAACCGTGTGCCTCCGCCTCTGCATTCTGGGTCCTACCAGCTTTCGAGCCACCCCACCACCGTGACATATCATCTTATATTTACATTAAAGCAGATACATCAAAACATGTAAAAATAAAATCACACCAAGAAACAAATATGGAGTAATAAAAAACGATAAAATTAATTCAACTCAAATGAAAGTTACTTTATTTTTATGGTAGGAAATTTCTTTGCCAGTGAAAACACATAGCAGACACAATCAACAATAAAATCAGTGGAATTAATGCCACACACATACACTCAGTAAAGCACAAACAATATAAACTAAAAAAACACTAGTTACCTTAAAATTAAACCATGCTACAATTTATTAAAATCTATACACACTGGATGCCACAAAAAGCAACGAGGTTAGGTATTTTTGAACTATGGTTTGTGGCTTTAATGCATGTTAAAATAGTGTATCCATGATTGCAGATGACCCATAAATAATATAACTTGAAGGTAAAGAAAAGAAACAAATAAAAAGGACATCAAGCGATGCTGGAAGAAATTCTTGAGACAATACAAGACACACAATCCATTTCATACTTAGTGAAATTTTCCTGGACATCACTCTGTAAATTAATGTTTATAAATGCTCAAGTGAATGGAATCATCAGCCTGTTATGCACATTTTTTCTAACAGAACCTTGTAAGTATGTGAAGAGATGGTCACACACATGCAGCCATGGGGTGCTGGATGACTGATCAATAGGATGAAACATAAAAGACGGCACGGTGGCAGGAAAGAAACGTTGGCCTTTGAAGTGCAGAGATGGCAGAGCTTTAGTGACAACCGTCAGTCAGGACAAAGAGTCAGCTGTCAAAACTGGTAATAATCAAGGCTAAAGAGCCGATCAGTGTCAGCCAGTCACCGACAAAGCTTGTCTTTTTGAAAACATACTGTCTGTGAGGGTGCACATCATGTGATAAGGGAGCTGTCCTAGTTTTCCTCACTAAACAGCAGTTTTTCTTTGTTTCTTTCGGTTGGGTTGCAGCAGTGACTTGATCAGCAGGAGGGTTTGCATCTTCACCATTACCAGCCGTGTGTTTGGCCTTTTTATCTTGATGGTTCTGTTATTCTGTTTAAGTTTGATCATATCTTGTTTTTTTTTATCTTTTTGCTGTTTGGCATTAATATTTTGTGCATTTTTCTGACTCTTTATGTTTCCTCAAACCCACAATGTTAGAAATTCATCACATCTTTAATTGCTTTAAAATAATGATGATGCTCAGTTCATTAGCATTTGAATCCTTTAGAAGAGATACACAGGTCAGCATTTGGATTTGAATACTTTAATCATTGAACAGGAGTGCAATAAACAGTGTTTCCTCTCCAAATTGCACTTCACTTTTTTCTTTTGTTTTGATTACATTGCATTGTATTGTGCATCGTAATTGGCTGTAGACTACTGTTAATCAATCTCGTCCCTGCCGTGTTTTCTAAACAGAATACAATCAGTTTGCCAAATCTGTTAAATCTTTGATTGCGATCAGATCTTTGTTTCCATTTTATAATACGGGAGTAATCTTCTATGAAGATTTGAACTTTGAGAGTTTTAATGTGAGAAAATGTGAAAAAGTTTATGTCTGTCTGAGAAAAGTGTATAAAGTGTGTCGTGAGTTTGCAGCCTTAAGTGATGAATAATCCTACTTTGTGAATTTTATCTTTTGTAGATTCTTTTTAGAACGTACCTCTGGCGAGGGACCACTGCAGTTTGAGTTTTGCAAATCAACTTGCTTTAAACTTTAAGTTATAACAGACCTCAGTAGAATCTTGATGGCCATTTTTACTGTGAATATAGATGTTTTTCGCCAATGTACAAAATGCATCTTTTTTTTAATTGACTTTCATGTTAAAATCGTAATTTTCACCCCTGAATTAAAGTGTGGGTGACATGGTCTATTTTAATAAGCCAAAATATAGTAAATAGTCTCTATTTCATGTTGCGATTGTTTTTAATATTTTTCGAAAAAGAATAAATAGCGAAAAACGCAATATAAACAACGAGGACGGCCGCCGGCTTCACGCATTCCGCCGAATTCTCGCCCCCCTGTTTGTGACGTAACGAAAGGAAGACAAGGCAGACAACATGGCTAGCACCGATAGCGAAGCACAGAGTGATGCTACCGTCTCTATTAGCGATTTATCATCAGATGAACAGAAAGATGAAGAGGAAAGTTGCGGAGATTATCATGATGATGAGTCACTTTTGCAACCGTATCGATTCGAACCCTTTTGCGAAAGTGAGGAGGATATAGTATAGCAGAAAGTAGTAGGTCTAGTGATGCCGATGACGATAGCCAGCATGAAGATTCGGCTAGACTCCAGTAAGTCTAAAAAATGTATAAAATTAAATTACTCCACTTACCCTAAAATATACTCAAAATGTCCCCTTTTGGCCTAATCTAAACAGAGGTAAACACTGGTTTTCAACCCAATTTACAAAATAAATGTCACAAAATAAAAGTTTCCCAGATATTACTACTCTTTAGTTAACAAAGTCACTGTATACCATTAACAACTGCAGAACATTAACAGTTTTACCGGTTTGAACCAGTTTGAAACCTTTTCTCGTGCGCGCGCGCGCTCACACACACACACAGTTCAGTTTACTCACGGTACCGGCACCTCAAAAGCAAAAGAAAAAAAACGTTGCAGGCCTGTTGCTTCTCTTGCAAAACATTGAGTGCGTTGAAATACTCCAGTTGGATCCAAGGACAACAGAAAACACGACTACTTCGCCTCAATGTGATCCATCGTGATGCACACTAGCCTAGCTTAGCAGCCTCCGCTCCCGACTCCAGCGCCGTCCTCTCCGACCCAGAAAACGGCTCGCTCGCTTCCAGCTCACCCGCCTTTCCTCGACTCAGAAGCCAAGATCCTCCTCCCAACTCTCCATTCAAAATTCTTCGTTTGTGTCCCGGTTTTTGTCCCTTCGAAAACGCAGACTTCTCTCCTGCAGATCTGGAGGGAAAAATCCTTCGCCGTCCACCTTCTTAAATTTTCCCCTTTTCAGCAGCGTTTCTTGTTTTGGGAATTTATACACAGATACACTTTCACTAGATGTATTGCTACATCCAGCTGCCACACAACGACTTGGCATGTTGATGATTAACAGATTTAAACACGAGAGAAACGAAGACTACCTGTTTTGTTTACATGCTGTCCTAAGCGCAACTGCGAAAGGCAACTCCCTTTCGTGACGTCACAGGTCAAATCGGGTTCACTTCCAGCCTGCGCTCTAGCGGCAGATCCAAATCTCTGATTCCTTCGAAAGATGTCTATTTTTCATATGCTTCGGATTTTTTTCGACGCAAACTATTGGTATCAATAGAATCAGCGTTTAAAGGGCTTTTTTATTTGACAAAGTTGTTCAAAGCATGGCATCCACACTTTAAAGAAAAAACTGGCTTTGATTAAAGTTAATAGAAAAAAACATTGATGAAATTTTTAGATGCTAGAAATGTATATGGTGAAATATGTAATTCTAGTTTAGAACTCTAGATTTTTTTTTTACATTTAATACTATTTTGCTATATTTTTCCTTCAGTTGTTTAAAATCTTTTATGAAGCTTTTTCGGCTTTGATTTGATTAAAAAAAGGTCATACACGTGTACCTGGAATAGTTGCTTAAAGCTGCTCTTTATAAATACTAACCTACGGTCAGCTGGGCATTGTGATTATGAATTCAGTTAATGAAGACATGAAGGTAGCTGGGTTTAAGAGTAAAGGATGCAGAAGTATTAATAATAATAATGTTATTCTTGACTTTATTGTATTATAAATCCCTTACATAAGGTTTGAGTGCATCTTTCTTACTGTGGTGATAGTTGCTGTTAGCAAGGTGGTGCAAATCGCTCTATTTTCTTTTCAAACATGATTAAAATGAATAAAGTTTGGCCTAGATAACAAAAGGGGTTTATTCAGACATACCTCTGGTTTGTCAGAAGATTCATAACCCCTGTTGTTAAAGTAAAATATGTCCAACACAAGAGGCCTTTAGCTCTCATCTGTTTGCCCAGCTGTTTGACAGGACAAATAAAAAAATAAAATAAGAAAATAAAAATTAAAAATCGCTCTATTTCACAAAAGTTTTTTTAAAAGAATCAATGCTATAAATATTTACCTGCTGACTACTAAGGAAATGTAAAAACATGTAACAGCATACTTTCAGTAATTCATAGCTGCTCTTTACGGCATGTGGCAGGCTGTCACAGATTTACAGTATAATTCTGTCCCTCCTTTAGATGTCCTTAGTCATTCCTGCCTCTACAGAAAAATGTATAACGTACCTGGTGTATAAGGAAAACATGTATGTCTTTGTGAGTCACTTCTGTGAAATTGTGCTATAAGGTTTTTTCTTTCAATGTTTTCCTGTTCTGCTGAGGAAAACTGCAAGGTTTTTACACTTTTAGACAAATTTGAGACTATGCACAAATTCTTCCCATTCTTTCACAAATGTTTGTAAAAAAAAAAAAAACAGTCTGGATGCCTGAGTGCTTGATTTTATACACCTGTGGGCAGCCCAGGTGATTAGGACACCTGATTCTTCTTATCATTTGGATGGGTTTTGGTAATATAGTGTATTTTTCTCAGTGTAAGTATTGATTTGTATGGGACAAGTGCACCTTGTTTAACCCTTGTTCTATCTTAGATGACCCCACCCTTACTTTGACATGTTCTCCCTACCATGACAAAGGTGGATAAAGGTGGAAAGATTTCATGGACACCAGTGAAGATCACAAATCATTGAAGAAAAAAGGTTCAGAGCTCTGTCTAGTGGGTCTAGATGACCCAACTCCCAATGTTAAAGTGCCTAGGATAGCACAAGGGTTAACAAAACAGCATTTTATTGTATACACCTGCAGAAAAATGCACTGCATTCGTCTTTTTTTTTTTGGGTCTGTTTTAGGTTTGCTGTTGTCTTTATATGTTTTTACTGTGTGGAGAAAGAGTGGGTGCCACCTCTGGACAGCAAGCCAATCAAAAGACAGCATGAGCTCTTTGCACTTATGTAATTATTAAATTGGGTGTAAACATATGTGAAATTACCATAATTTGCAAAGTATAAGGCATACATAAAGGCTTACTTTAAAAGAAGAAAACAATACAGCACCATATATTCCAGAGTGCCTTATGTGTGGATTAATTCTGGTTTTGTTTATTGATGTCAAAGTAGTTTTAAGAGGTACATGGTGCTCTGTTGAAATATTTGCTTGGGCGTTGCATTGAAAACACTAACAGCACTTTAATGTGGGTCGTTTTTATTTTATTTATTTTTTTATGTTACTAACAGGGTTGGGAGATAGCATAGTGACTTTAATGTTTGTTTTGGCTAAATCAGTCCATTTTTTACATGTTGCAAAAATGTTGGAAGTAGAGGCCCGTACACACCGGGACGAATATTCGCCAGGCGTTATTCGCCAGCGTTTTTCGACACATTTTTTGTGTTCACACCCAGGCGATTTTCGCTGATGATTAGCCGAGTGAACATGCAATTTCATTCCCTGATATTAGATGGCGCTTAATGTAAAACAGAAATACCCCCTGTACACAAGGTGGCACTGCGCAACTTTACGCTTCTTAAAGTCGCTTTTCACTCAGAAGAAGAGAGCAAGTATTTACGCGTTTGCCATAATCAAACAAATAAAACATTTATATTTCAAGCACCAGTAGCTCCAACTGGTGCTTGGTTCGGGGATATTTTAGAATGTCCGTCATTATTTCTTCGCGGCAGTGTAGACGCTACTTGGCGTATATCTTCTTCGCTGGTATGTGTGCTTAGCAAGGCAGTTTTGTGTTTGAGCCCCCCCAAGTTGTGTTTTACTGTAACTTCAGAAGCTCCAGACACGTGTGCAAAAGCGCCATTCTCATTGGTCGAATAGATTTCGACGCGACGCGTCAGGAAAAAAAAAACAACCCGAGGCGTTTTTTAAAAAGTGACGCTTTGGCGCGTGGCGTTTTTTCGCGTCGGTGTGCACACCCTCATTGGTGCCCTTTGATTAGTCACGAGGCGTTAAAACTTGGCGAAAATCGCGGGCGAAATTCGTCCCGGTGTGTACGGGCCTTAACAAGTATTGTTAATCCACTAATGCTTCTAATGTGACTAACATGTGGCATGTTACAAATAAGTTCTAGAGATACTGTGAGTGCACTTTAGAAAGCTTGACTGACATAATGTAAAATGAACAGGGAGATGTTAAAGTGTTAGAGCAGCAGGTGCCCCACACAGTTAAATCCTTTCCCAGCATGTGTGATTCCTGCAGGTCAGATTCCCGTCAATCCTATAAACGCATCAGTAAGCTAATTAACAGTTTAACCCTTGAAGTCTTAAAACGTTCTGGCTTTTAATTAATGGGGAAGAAATAGAAAACATTTTACAAGGGGAAAAAATCTCATTATAATCTGCTCATGCAGTTTTTTCTTTTTTCTTTTTTTTTTTATCTAAAAGGAATTTAGATGTTTTTCACAGCCACTGAA
>CM074503.1:10406492-10430950 GCA_037389245.1 Oryzias sinensis | reverse complement strand
TGACTTGATCAGCAGGAGGGTTTGCATCTTCACCATTACCAGCCGTGCGTTTGGCCTTTTTATCTTGACCACCACTGATGGTTTTGTTATCCTGTTTGAGTTTGATCATATCTTGGTTTTTCTATCTTTTTGCTGTTTGGCATTAATATTTTGTGCATTTTTCTGACTCTTTATGTTTCCTCAAACCCACAATGTTAGAAATTCATCACATCTTTAATTGCTTTAAAATAATGATGATGCTCAGTTCATTAGCATTTGAATCCTTGAGAAGAGATACACAGGTCAGCATTTGGATTTGAATACTTTAATCATTGAACAGGAGTGCAATAAACAGTGTTTCCTCTCCAAATTGCACTTCACTTTTTTCTTTTGTTTTGATTACATTGCATTGCATTGTGCATCGTAATTGGCTGTAGACTACTGTTAATCAATCTCGTCCGTGCCGTGTTTTCTAAACAGAATACAATCAGTTTGCCAAATCTGTTAAATCTTTGATTGTGATCAGATCTTTGTTTCCATTTTATAATACGGGAGTAATCTTCTATGAAGATTTGAACTTTGAGAGTTTAAATGAGAGAAAAATGTGAAAAAGTTTATGTCTGTCTGAGAAAAGTGTATAAAGTGTGTAGTGAGATTGCAGCCTTAAGTGATGAATAATCCTACTTTGTGAATTTTATCTTTTGTAGATTCTTTTTAGAACGTACCTCTGGCGAGGGACCACTGCAGTTTGAGTTTTGCAAATCAACTTGCTTTAAACTTTAAGTTATAACAGACCTCAGTAGAATCTTGATGGCCATTTTTACTCTGAATATAGATGTTTTTTGCCAATGTACAAAATGCATCTTTTTTTTAATTGACTTTCATGTTAAAATCGTAATTTTCACCCCTGAATTAAACCCCTTTAACCTCTGGTGCTTAAACTTTTTATTTCATCAATGGTTGCATATTTGATCCATGGCAACTCTAGAGGGAGTGATTTTTTGTTTTGATTTTGTATTTTCCCTAGGGATCACTTTAAACAATCGCCTGACATGATGGCTGTCTGCAACAGAGCAAAGGTGTGATGGAATTGTCATTCAATCATGAAGAGTAAAAAATACATCAAATTTGAAATAAATTAAAGACAAATAGCTATTTCTGGAATTTTAAGTACCTAATTTAAAGTACCTGATAAATACCCTCAAAGAGTACATTTCTACCAACTGAAAGAGTTTCAATAAGATCGCCGGGGTGAGCACCGTGAAGCGGCTGGCCATCCTCTTTTGTCCTGGTGACCAGTTCCAGACTCCTGACATCGCCCGTTCACGTCCTCCAATGTGAGTGATGAGAATAAATCAGAAGCTACTATTCCTTGTAGGCGTGAAAATTAAAAAAAAAAGGTAAAAGGCCATTCCACTGTGGTCCACCCAGCCGAACCAGGCTGGAGCTTGTAATCCCAGACAAAAGAAATTGACTACCAATATTTATTTTAAATTCTTGACAAAATTTTTATATTTTAAGGGAATAAAATCCAATTTTTTTCCCCTTCAGATTAACTTCTGGACATATCTTGGTACAGAAATCCAGTAATCTGGAGAAATCTTTTTTATATTGGACTTGAGCAGGCAGTGACAGAGAGTGTGGAATTGTAAACCAGTGTGCAGATATCCAATCATCTTAATGCTTAGGGCAAGAGATTCTACAATGTGCTGGCAATGAGGATAAATGGTTCTTATTACCTGAGAAAACTGCAAGAATCGTCCCTAAAGTAAAGTCTCAGAGCGGAGTTTGTGCCTTTTCAGGCCCAGAAGTCATTTAGGGGCTTTCAACAGCTAATGTGCTAAAGGAGAACCCTCCTGTTTAGCAAATTATTATATTAAGGTCCTTTCGCTGCTCATGTCAAAGCTAGATGGCTTTCTAATAGTAGATTTCATCTACGTTTTTTTGTTTGTAAAAGAAAAAAGGTCATCTTTTCTGGATTCAGCCAGGTCACCATCTTAACATAAGTTTCTGTATATGCAGTGATGAATGTGGTTGCTTTCCAATAGGTTTACCTCTTCCAGAATGCAAAGTCAGGGTGAGCCATTAATCTCAGCAGAGTCTTTCGTATTGATCTACTTTAAGCTACAGAGAAAGAGAGAGAGCTAATTGAAAAGAGGGAAATGTTTTACGTACGTTTGTAAAGTATGATTTTATTTTTTATTTTTTTTATACAAGCCCAGGAATGCATGCAAACCTGTTAATGACACGTTTGACAAATCCATGTTGCCATCATGTCTCAGAAGATCAGGGAGGTTCAAAGCTTTAGTCCAGATGTAACCGGTCGCTTTCTGCGTCGTGCTGGTTAATAATTTGGCTTGACACAGTGTTACCTCTTGGAGAGAAGCCTCCCTTTATTCTGGTAATAAACAAACAGAAAACGGTACACTGTATGATCCTGCCCACTCCAGTTCCTCTCTGACAGGAAGTCATACAAAAGGGTTGGGGAACAGTAGCCTTTGGAAACTAGGTGGTCTAAAGAAGAAGAAGAAGGAAGGAGGGGCTATGACTTGGAGTGTAATGCATCAGTTTGTTGGAGATCCCTCAGGTATGGTAACACTTGAACAAATTTTGTGCTATTATAAAATAAGATAAAGGCTGTCCCGGTTACACAGAATGTCAAAAAATACAGTTCTTAGTTAATAGATCTTTGGTGAATGTATCAAATGCTGCTATTTAAGTGTCATACTGCCTTGACTTTTAGAATTTTTGGCGTCAAACCCTGTCCCCCTTAAAATCCTATGTCCTATAATCCTATATGTTATGTATGTTTATATTGTTTTTGCTTATATGCCAGTTATTCAAGTTATAAACGGACCAATCAAAATTTTTTAATGAACGCTTGTGGTACCTGCTGGCCTCCACGGCCAACATTCGAAACATTTGACTGACAGATTCTCAAGAGGCGATTTCTGACAAGCTCACTCCTAGTTGGGGAGAGTGATTCTCACAAAAACATTGACTTAAACCGACTTGGACCCATAACTGCTTACTGACGTTGTCTGACTCCATTTAGATGGAGCCAGAAGTAAACTATTTTTATGGGCGGCATCACACTCAGTCCAGTTCTCACACAAAGTCAATGTTTCAAATGAAGATTCACTCACTAAAAATCTTCCAGCAGTAGTAGTTGAAAAAATTTAAGTTGACAGCAGATTTTTCTTCATGTGTGGACCATTAAAATATTACAAATCAAACACTAACACAAATATTGGTCTTTTTGGTGTCAAATGTATTAGCCCCCTGTGATTATAACATTATAAAATAAATTAGCAGATCAGAAAGAATGTCATTTGTGAGGTTACATGAAATTCCATTTCAAAAACTGGAGGGAAAACAACCTTGGCAAATTTGTAACTAATTTAGTTGGAATTTCTTATTGAAAACTATCACAACTTTTATGAAAAACTGCAGCAACTTCAAATCTTTTGTGCCTCACAACATTACAAAAAACGCACAGGAGATCGTGACTGTACATCAATACAGACTATAGAGTTTCTCTTTTTAAAACTATTTAGTTGCTGGTGTGCCACAGGATTTTTTATTAAAGAAAAACCTTGGCTGAAAAAAACACTTGTCCAGTAGATGTGTGAGATGGGTGTGCAAAAAAAGATGGAGAGGGTGGGGAGCCATTTGCAAGTAAAAGGTAATGGGTGGAGGAAAGTTTCAGGTGTAATGCGTGACAAGAGTGTCAACAAGAATAAAAGAAGATGTGTAGCAGACTCTGAAGAGAGCAGCCATTAAGGACAGTAACTTTGATGCTATATATGTTTACAGCGGGCATGTGCCTTTGAAAGTGCATTTAGCATCTGGTGTTCACACTGGACTGTCGCTACCCAATACTACCACATGTGTCTGCAGCTGAAATAGGTCTGGTGCAAAATGTTGACGCGGTGCGAATCTCGCAAATCTTGCTCCAGGTATTTTCTTTCACAGCTCTATTCCGATATATGAAAGTCTTGCTGTCATATAATTTCAGCCGGACACAAAGCGCATTTATTAATTTCTGCTCCATGATCAATGTTCAAACAGTTGGCACTTCTGTGAATTACAAAGAACACCTGTCACTATTTGGTACAGAGAGGTGTCCAGTACACTTCCTCATGAGAGGTTACATGCAGTTATGGAAGGAAGGGAGGAGATGTTTCTTACAACATGGTCTCCATTTTTGAACCATCTGCCTGCCGACTTAAAGGGTCTACTTATACAGGGACAAAACATTAAGCAATCTTCTTTAATGCCCTGTTCATAAACAAACTGGTCAGTGGACTGTTACACCTGTGGAAAAAAAATAATAAGTTCACATCCTTGTATTTATTAACTGCCTGTATACCTTTTTAATTATTTTTTGACTTTACTTAGTTTTTATCTTTTTTATTATTATTTTTTATTATTAGTTTACATGTATGGCTGTCTTAAGTTGTTGAAGGGTGGGGTGGGGTGTGGGGGCTGACATATTTTTGATACTTGATGCTTAAACTGTTCTTTTTTTTATAACTTAAATTTTATTTTTCATTTTTGTTAGCAAGATATAAAACACTTGAACATGACATCAAACGAATTAAGTCTTACAAAGAGAAGAAAACGAAAGAAAAAAAAGATAATAATAACTAAAAGTAAATAGATAAAAAAAGAGACAAGAAAAAAAAAGAAAATTGAACATGTCAGCCACCATTCCAGAAATGTAAACACGTTATACATTGGCCAGTGAGTTTTTATATACAGTCCATTTGTCCCATTTTTCCTTAAAATGTCTTTCTCTCAATCTTAAAGCAAAAGTCATCTTTTCCATAATATAAATCTCCTCCACTATTTCAGTCCAGTCTGTAATGGTTGGTGGTTCTGGCTTAAGCCATCTTCTGGTTATTGCTTTCCTTGCTGCAATCAGGAATATTTTCACCAAATACTGATCTTGAGAAATGACTGTTTCAGAAAGGTTGCCCAGATGTAGTACTACCTGCTTGAAGGGGATTGTGTAGCGCAAAGCGTTTGTTAAGACATGATGGATGGAATGCCAAAATGGTCCTATTTGCGAACAGCTCCAGAAGATATGAGAGTGATTTGCCTTTACTGCACCACACTGTCTCCAACACATCTGTGGATTTGCTGATAGTTTGCTTTTAATTGAAGGTGTAATAAAGAAGCGCATGAGGTTTTTCCAATTAAATTCCCTCCATTTCATTGATGTGGTAGAGGACTGAGTTGATGCACATGTTGAATACCATTCTTTCTCTGAAATAGTGATGGACATTTCTTTTTCCCACTTTTCTTTAACATATAAAGTTGTGTTTTTCTGACATGAAATGAGGCTGTGGTACAGTTTAGAGATCGTTTTGGATGTTTTATGCTGGTACGCTCCAATTACTACCTCTAAGACTGGGTTTTGTTCACTCCCCTCTTCTGATCTAATTGCTTTGTTAAAATATTCCCTCACCTGGAGGTATCGAAAAAAATCATGGTTGGTGAGTCCAAATTCCACCTTTAAGTCCTGGAAGTCCCTCATCTTATTTTTGTTTGTGATTGTGGCAAAGGCTGTAACCCCCTTTGTTCTCCACTGATTAAATGTGGAATCGTCTTTTGCTGGTTTGAAGTCTTTGTCAAGATAAATCCATTTAAGTATTTTCTTTTCCTTTTTCAGCTTTAATTGCCGTACTACTTTTTGCCAAAGTTCCATGGTATATGTTGTTATTGGATTTAATAATGTGGTAATGTTGTTTGGTAAGTCCTCCTCTCCTAAAAGGGTCTGAATCGGGTGTCCTGATACACCTATCTCAATCTCTTTCCACCTTGAATAGTATTCAGAGTCACACCAACAGCAAATGTAGCGCATCTGTGCTGCAAAAAAATATAATTTCAGATTGGGGAGAGACATTCCCCCTTTATCTTTAGGCAATTGTAATGTTGCATATCTAATCCTGGGTTTTTTCCCTTCCCATATAAATCTGGATATCATCCTGTCCCATTCTATGAACTGCTTGGGAGGTATTTCTATTGGAAGTGACTGGAATAGGAAGAGTAACCTTGGTAAGATGTTCAATTTCACCACATTTATCCTATCTGTTAAATCAAGAGGGTAAGTTGACCACCTCTTAATATCCAGATTGATGTTTAAGTTAACTGTATTATAATTTTCTTCGTATAGGAGTGACAAATTTTTGGGTAAAAGGACTCCAAGGTACTTAATTCTTTTATTGTCCCACTTAATATTGTAGCTAGATGCAGTTTTTTCTGATGGGGAGTGGTTGAAAAGCAGGGTTTGAGTTTTAGAAATATTTAATTTGTATCCCGCAAGAGAGTTAAATTCTTTCAGGAGTGTCATTAGTTTAGGCATGGAAGTGTTAATGTTCTTTAAGAACAGTAACACGTCGTCTGCAAATAATCCAATTTTTTGTTCTCTGCCGTCAATTTTGATTCCTTCTAGTTCCTCGCACTGCCGGATGGCCTGGGCCAGTGGCTCAATATATAGAGAAAAAAGAGTCGGACTGATGCCGCAACCCTGCCTCGTTCCTCTTTTTAACTCAAATCGGTCTGTGAGGGAGCCGTTTATTTTTATTCTAGCTGTAGGCTTGTCATAGATGGCTTTTATACATTTAATTGAGTTCTGTGTGAATCCAAATTTCTCTAGGGTTTGGTAGAGGAAATCCCAGTTCACCCTATCAAAAGCCTTTTCTGCATCAAGGCTAATTAGAGCTGCTTTTATTTTGTTTTTAGTTATGGTGTGAATTACATGCAGGGTTCTTCTAATGTTATCCTGGGTTTGTCTGCCTCTCACAAAACCAGTTTGGTCTTCATCAATTAACTCAGCAATAAATGTTTCAAATCTTTTAGTTAAGATTGATGTATAGATTTTATAATCCACGTTTAACATTGATATTGGTCTATAATTAGTGCAATTCTGTCTATCTTTATTTTCCTTGGGAATTAAAGTGATTATTGCGTCTTTCCATGAAGGTGGAGTCCTACCTTCTTTGTGGGTATAATTTAGGGCTCTTAGTAAAAGTGGCATTATTTCCAGTTTAAATTTTCTGTACCACTCTATAGGGAATCCATCACTACCTGGAGCTTTATTCGTTTTAAATCTACCTATGGCCTTTTCCACTTCTTGTTGTGTTATTTCCTTTGTTATTATTTTATTTTGGATTTGTCCTATACAAGGTAGATCTAGTTTGTCTAAAAAACTTTTAATTGCTCCCCTGTCAGTGGCGCCCTCTTGTGAGTACAAGCTGCTATAATAACAGTAAAAGGTGTTTTCTATTTTTTGTGGATCCGAATGAATTTCTTGAGAGAGTGGGTCTTTGATATTTGGGATTGCAGAATCCACTTGCTGCTTGCGTAGCTTTCTAGCTAACAATCTAGTGTATTTTGGGCCAAGTTCATAATGTGTCTGCTTCATGTATCGGGCTTTCTTTTCAATTTCAAAATCTAAATGTTTTTCAATTTGTAGTTGCAATTTTTTGATTTCCTTTTGTGATTCATTATTTTTATTTAATTTAAATTCGTTTTCTTGGACTTTTAGATCATGCAATAATTTATTGTATGTTTCCAATCTTTTCTTCTTTAGATGTGTTGCCTTGGCAATCAGGTTCCCTCTCATCACTGCTTTCAATGAATCCCACAGTATTAATGGGTTCACGAGGCCGTTATCATTTTCATCCTTAAATGTCTTAATTTCTTGTTTGATTTGATCAACTATTGACGGATTATTAAGAAGTCCTACATTTAGTCTCCAGACTGTGCTTTTCAATTTACTTTCAAGATTTAGAGTTAAATAAATTGCGCTGTGATCTGACACATCCGCTACTCCAATTCTGCATTCATCGACTCTGTAATAATTTTCTTTCCCAATAAAAAAATAATCTATTCTAGAATGTACAGAGTGAGGTGCTGAGTAATATGTGTAGTCTCTATCTGTCGGGTGAAGCCCTCTCCAAACATCTACCATCCCAATCTCCCCAAGCGTGGTATTGAGCATTTTAGTTGCTTTTCTATTGCTTCTTTTTATACTTGTTGTATCGAGTTTTAAATCAAGGATTGCGTTGAAATCCCCACCACATATACAAATTCCTTCAGCCTCTTTTGTTATTATGTCAAATATTGATTTATAGAAAGCCATGTCACTTTCAGGCGGTACATAAACATTGGCCAAAGTCACAGTATAGTTTCCAATACGTCCTCTAACAATCACGTATCGTCCTTCTTTATCATTCACTTCTGAATTTTTTTCAAATTTAATTGATTTAGATACAAGAATAGCAACTCCCCTTCTATGGCTTTGTGTGAATGAGCTATAGAATATATTCCTATAACCAAATTTTGCAAGTTTCTCATGCTCTCTGGCATTTAAATGTGTTTCCTGCAGTAAAACAACATGAACATTATCTTTTTTCAGCTTATTCATAACTCTTGCTCTTTTAATCGGATTCCCTAAGCCATTAACATTAAGGGACATTACTTTTAACATTTGGCCATACATGGAATTTGGGAAATATTCTTTATTGGTTGGTGGCTAGTCATCCAAAACAAACAATAAATTAAACTCTGAGCAAAAAACAATAACAAGTGTGACTGCATCACACTAAGGTACATCAAAAGAAAAAGTAAAGAAAAAAAACAAATTAAATCGACTCCCAAGGGTGGGTATTTTAAGTCCCCTGTCTTTAACCCCTCATCAGGTTTGGGGGAGAGCCTCTCTAAGAGAGAAATGGGCCCCCATCCAGAATCAGTGGTGCTTCCCATCAGGTGCCACCAATTCTACCCAAAACAAGTTCCTAACAAAACAGGCATTGCTACTTAAACATGGGTGCTAATTGTTTATAGCGTCGAAAAAGAGTCAGCAGTACTCACGACAGGGAGTGGTAAATACTATACACCGTCTTTTTTTTTTTTTTAATCCATTATCTTCTTCATGGTTTAGGCTTGCGCTGAAATTCCTGCAAGCGCCCCCGCGCTCGTAGTGCCGCATCTCTCTGGTGGCGCTGTGGGACGCGTTGCCATGGTGATGTCTGCTGGAGTTGCTGTTGCAGTGGAGGATTGTGTTCCACGGTTTGGACCACCTCTGGTTGGTCCAGCAGCCCTCTCTGGCGCAGATCATTCTCCACTTCCTCCGCGCTGTAATAAATCTGCGCTCCGTTCTCCCAGTGAACGCGCATGCGAGTAAAAGGCGTCTGGAAGCGGATTCCTCTTTTTTTCAGCGCAGCTTTAACTTCTTTGTACTCCTTGCGTTTCTGGACCACCTCTGATGTATAGTCGTGGTCAAACGATAAGATCTTGTCTCCCAGCTGGATTTTCTTCCTCCATGCGTTCCTGAGGATCGTTTCTTTCACCTTGTACTGCAGGAAGCTGATGATTATAGATCTCGATGGCACTCCGGGGCCCGGTTTAGGGGCAAGAGAGCGATGTGCTCGCTGGATTTGCAAGTCTGTTCCTTCCTGAATCAGTCCTTCATTAATTATCAGCTTTTCCACGAACTGAATCACCGAGCCCCCCTCCGATCCTTCCGGCACCCCATAAATTCTCATGTTGGCTATCCTGGATCTTGACTCCATGTCATTGAGCTTCTCTTGCAGTGTCTGTTGTTCCTTCAGCATGTGTTGAAATGCTTCATTTGCCACTGCAGACCAGGATTCCTGTTCATCCAGCCGCGCTTCTGCTTCTTTTAGTTTTTGGCCTTGCTCCTCTAGCATTTGCGACGTGTTCGCTAACTGCTGTTCCAGCTGCAGCTTGAACTGCGTCAACTCCTCCTTTAGCTCTGATCGAAAATCTTCTTTGAATGTAGTCCATTTGTCGGTTAAATCAGATTTTAGGCCTGTTATTTGTGCACTTATCTCTCTCAAACTTAGCTGGTTTGAGGCTGATAAGTCACAGCCTCGTTCGTCTTCAGTAGCATTGGCCTTAGCCTCCGTGGCATCTTTCGCACTGTTTGACATCTGTGTGTGTTTTTCAGTCACCCGTTGGTTCTTTGATTTCGTACCTCCACTCATCATTCGAGTTATTGAACAAAACTGAACAATATAATTGAGTTAGGAGGGTTTAAATAGCCTGCTTTGAGGAGCTCTCACTTCATGCGTCCATCTCTGTCTGCTGCTGCGACCGGATGCTTAAACTGTTCAAATGTTTTTGTGTTCAAATTGTTCAAATTTTGAAAACAATAAAAAAAATAAAGAACACCATCCATTTATTATTGCCAAATGAGACTCCCCGCCATGTGTGAATACTAGAATTTTGAAAATGTAAGATTGAAACGTGCATTTACACAGACTTCTTTTTGAAAGTCGTGGCTGTAATACAAGTTGCAGAGGGCGGTGTGAACGGGGCTTTAGAAAGATACAGTTGGCAGAGCTGGAGGTAGAAGAGAGCCCGTCCAAGAGTTTCTTGGACGGGCTCTGTTTCCTGTGACGTCATTTCCGGGTGAGCTATTCCCAGTGCTAGTGCTAGTGCTAGTCGTGTGTGACTGCTGTCCTCTTGTTTGGCATTAGCCTGACTACTATTGCTTACTCTAAGGGTTATCTGGGTTAATATTCACATCTAGTACCTTTTATCAGCGAATTCACCACTGTTAAACCGCTTGCTGTTCACTTTCTCATTTTGCTAAATAGACCACTTCTCTTTACCTAAACACCGCTAGCCTTAGCTTAGAACCTAGCATGGCCACCGCTCTTTCTGCCTCTCCTCCTTTCTCCTGCCCCATGTGCCATATGTTTAGTGATGACCCTGCCTCCTTTAGTGAAGATAGCGGTAGGTGTGTTAAGTGTAGTCTTGTGTTAGACTTGGAGGCCAGGCTGGAGCAGTTAGAAGCGCGGCTCCGCACAGTGGAAGCTAAGCCGGCTAGCCAGGTCGTTACTCGTAGCGCGGGCCGCGCTGCCAGGGCTACCTTAGTTAGCACCCCAGCGCCCTCCCAACAGCCGGGAGACAGTCAGGGGTTTGTACCGGTTGGGAGGAAACATAGTGCTAAACGCAAAGACTTAGAGCACCCGAGACTCCACGTTAGTAATAGGTTCTCCCCCCTCAGCGACACACCCGCTGAACACTCAACTCTGGTTATAGGCTCTTCTGAAGTTAGAAACGTGGAGCTCCCAGCGGCTACAGTCAGGTGTTATCCGGGGGCCAGAGTTGGTGACATCGAGGGGAACCTTAGGATGTTAGCTCAGAGTAAGTCCAGGTTCCGTCGAGTCGTGATTCACGCAGGCGGTAATGATGCCCGACGGAGACAATCAGAGGTGGTTAAGTTAAACGTAACTTCGGTGTGTAAACTGGCTAAGACGATGTCCGACACTGTAATTTTCTCTGGTCCCCTGCCGAACTTAGTCAATGATGAAATGTACAGCCGCTTTTCATCCGCTGGCTTTCCAGATGGTGCCCAGAAAACGGCGTTGGTTTTGTGGATAACTGGAGTGCGTTTTGGGGGAAGCCCGGTCTCATGCGGAGAGACGGCGTCCATCCCACACGGGACGGTGCCTCTCTTCTTTCTAGAAACATTTCTGCTAGCCTTAGTCTGTTAACCTGACAATCCAGAGACGAGACCCGGGCGCAGAGCAGCAGTGTAAAACGCTTCTGAGCCTCCCTTAGGGTTAGTGCCGGTGCAAAACCCATGCAGGGAAAGTCAAGCAGGTCCTAGCTTTAGCTTATGTGCTGAAAGACAAATGAAAGGAGCGCGTCATAGAAACCTTAAAGTGACAGACGGCAGTTCTCACAAGCAGAATTATGATGTAATTAAATGCGGTTTATTAAACATTCGATCCATTTCCTCCAAGTCCCTCTTAGTCAATGAGTTAATCATTGATAACAACCTTAGTCTTTTAGCCTTAACAGAAACCTGGCTCCAACAGGATGACTATGTTAGATTGAATGAAGCAACCCCCCCCACTTATGCTAACTATCAGAAATCCAGGATTTCAGGGAAAGGAGGTGGTTTGGCAGTAATATCACAGTCTAGCTTACTTCTCAGCCCTAAAGTTAAAAATGCTTATAACTCCTTTGAAAGCATCATATTGTCTTTAAGTCACCCTAACAGGAAAACTGGAAAACCTGTTTTACTCATAATTATTTATCGCCCCCCCGGCCCATATTCAGAATTTTTAACTGAGTTTTCCGACTTCCTATCGACTATTGTCTTAGATTCTGATCAAATTTTAATATTAGGGGATTTTAATATTCATGTTGATGACCCCAGTGACTGTCTAGGAAAGGCTTTTGCAGGTTTATTAGATGATGTTGGTTTCACCCAAAGTGTGAATGAACCCACTCACTGTCATAAGCACACCCTGGATCTTGTTCTAACCCATGGGATAGAGATCAGCCAGCTGAGTGTCCTTCCTCTTAACCCCATCATTTCTGATCACTTTATGATTACCTTCCAGTTTACACTGGAACATCCTTCTGCCCCAGTGAATAAGAAACAGCTTAGAAGAACCTTAACTGACCGTTCTGTGTCTGAGTTTAAACACACAGTTCAGCCAGTACTTAGTGATATTCTGAGAAAATACTCTGAGTCCAGCTCCCACAGTATCAGTCCTAGTATAAATGACCACTTTGTTAATGATGCCTTACAAGCCCTCAGGAGTACACTCGATGTTGTTGCCCCCTTGAAACCTAAGTTAGTCAGACAAAACCGAGTAGCACCGTGGTTTAACGCTGAAACTCGTTCTCTTAAACAAGAAACCCGTAAGTTGGAAAGAGAATGGCGCCGCTCCGGTTCAGAGCAGTCTCTGGATATCTGGAAACATAGCCTATTAAATTATAAAAGAGCTCTGCGTAGAGCTAGAAGCCAGTACTATTCAACCTTAATATCAGAGAATGGAAACAATCCAAGATTTCTTTTTAGCACTATTGCTAAATTAACTCGCAGTCAGAGCTTAGTAGAACCACATGTTCCTGTTTCTCTCAGCTCTGATGATTTTCTTACATTTTTCGATAGTAAAATCTCAAATATTAGACATAAGTTAAATCAAGTTATTCCTACAATCAGCCCAGAACAGGCTGAAGTGGTAGAAATGGAGGCATCCATAGAAACTTCTGTAACATTGGACTGCTTTACTGCTGTGGATCAAGCGGAAATAACATCAATTATTACGTCCTCCAAATCCTCAACTTGTCTGTTAGACCCAATTCCCACTAGACTTTTTAAAGAAACTTTTTCCCTAATCAATGATCCCATATTAACAATGATAAATGCCTCTCTGGAAACGGGTTACGTGCCACAGTCTTTTAAATATGCAGTTGTTAAACCTCTTCTGAAAAAGCCCAGTTTGGATCCTAGCGTGTTGGCCAACTATAGACCGATATCAAACCTGCCCTTTATTTCTAAAATCCTAGAAAGAGTTGTAGTTAAGCAGCTTTACTGCCACCTACAGGACAACTGCCTCTTTGAAGACTTTCAGTCGGGGTTTAGACCCCACCACAGTACGGAAACTGCACTAGTTAGAGTCTCTAATGACTTGTTATTGGCCTCAGAAAAGGGTCTTCTTTCTATTCTTGTCCTGTTGGACCTCAGTGCAGCCTTTGACACTATCGACCACAGTATTTTACTCCATAGACTGGAGCAGGACATAGGGATCAGAGGATCTGCTCTCCAGTGGTTTAAATCCTATCTGTCCGATAGGTATCAGTTCGTTAATGTAAATGGGCATTCCTCTCAGTGCACTCGAGTCAACTATGGAGTCCCACAGGGCTCAGTCTTGGGACCGATCCTGTTTACGCTTTATATGCTACCCCTAGGAAACATAATCAGGAAACACAGCATTAATTTTCATTGTTATGCCGACGATACGCAGTTGTATTTATCCATGAAGCCTGACCAGAATGACCAGATAGAGAAACTGAACGCTTGCATCAGTGACATCAAGACCTGGATGACAATTAATTACCTCCTCCTGAACCCAGAAAAAACTGAGGTCATTATACTTGGACCTAAAAACCTCAGAGATGCTCTGTCTGCTCAGATAGTCTCCTTGGATGGCATAAGTATAGCCCCCAATTCCACAGTTGGAAACCTTGGGGTTTTATTTGACCAGGATTTATCATTTAAGGCTCACATATCTCAGGCGTGTAGAACTGCCTTTTTCCATCTGCGGAATATTGCTAAGATCAGAAATATACTTTCTAAGAGTGATGCTGAAAAACTCATTCATGCTTTTGTTACGTCGAGGCTGGATTACTGTAACTCCTTGTTAGCAGCGTGTCCTAAGAGTTCCTTAAGAAGTCTCCAGCTTGTTCAGAATGCAGCAGCTCGATTGTTAGCTGGAACTAGCAGAAGAGATCACATCACTCCTGTGTTAGTTTCACTCCATTGGCTCCCAGTTGATTCCAGAATCAAGTTCTAGATCCTCCTGTTAACCTATAAGGCCTTACATGGAATGGCCCCATCCTATATTAAGGACCTCATAGTCCCTTACCATCCAATGAGAACACTTCGCTCGCAAAATGCAGGACTGCTTGTGGTTCCTAGAATTAGTAAAAGTACGGTTGGAGGTAGAGCGTTTAGCCACCAAGCCCCTGTCTTATGGAATAAACTCCCAGCTCATGTAAGAGAGGCCGATTCAGTTTCTACATTTAAAGTTAGACTGAAAACATTCCTCTTTGGACAGGCTTATTGTCAGACTAGTTAGTATTCAGAGATTATTTAACTTAATGTTAAGTTGTTTAAATTAAACTTAACTATTTCTTTTAAAAGGCTGCTAGAAGTTGAAGCTGGGGTAACTATGGTGCACTGGGGTTCTGTCTTCTTTTCTTTTCTACTTCTACCCTTCCTCTCCTCCATTCCTGATCATAATTTATCATTTAGTTCTCCATGCCTCTATCTGGTACAGTGCGATTCATGTATTGTCCCTCTTTTCCTCTCCCCTCCTGGGGAGTGGGAGTGCTTCCAGACTCCAGTTGGCTCATCCGTGCTCCAGTTCCTGACCGTCTACCTCGCCTTTGCTCCCGCTCCTGCACCTGGCTGTGGTTCCTGTCTCCGGCTCGTCTCTGCTCTGTACCTGACCGAGTACCTCGTCTCTGCTCCTGCTCCTGGCTGTGGTTCCTGTCTCCGGCTCGTCCCTGCTCTGTACCTGACCGAGTACCTCGTCTTTGCTCCTGCTCCTGGCTGTGGTTCCTGTCTCCGGCTCGACTCGCGCCTTTGACTGTCCCCACAACCACGACTGGATGAAGCTCGTCTGCTGGACTTTATATATGTAGTTATAGATTTAGATAAGTTAATTCTTCTCTAAGAGTTCTGGTACATCGCCTGTCCGTCCTGGGGGAGGATCCCTCCTTCATGTGGGCACCCCTGAGGTTTCTTCGTTTTTTCCGGATTCCGGTTTTTTGGGGAGTTTTTCCTTACCGCGAAGGGGGGTCTAAGGGCAGGGATGCCAGTATAGCTTAGTCAGTTTGTTAGTCCATTTTTGTATTTTCCTATTTAACTCTTTGTATTCATGATCCTTTTGAGTTCATGTTTTACTTCGAAGCCCATCGAGACGACTGTTGTTGTGATTTTGGGCTATACAAATAAAATTGAATTGAATTACTATGTTGAGGTTGTCTTAAGGAGTGATGAGGATGGATAAAATCCGGTATGAATACATTACGAAAATCCCATGTTAGATGTTTTGGAAATAAATGCAGAGAAGCAGCACTGTCCCAAAAAACTGATGATGGACAGTGAGGACATTGGTAAAACGATGCTGAAGTTGGAGCAACCAGGAAAAAGGTCTAAAGTAAAAACTAAAACAAATGATTCATGGCTGTAGTTAAGGAGGACATGAGAGTTGTTGGTATTAGTGAGGAGGATGCAGAGGATAGGGTTAAGTGAGGGCAGATGATTCGCTGCTGTGACCACTAAAAGGAGCAACTGGAATATAACAAAACCAAAACATGCTTATTTGTGCTTAAGAAATTACACATTTTTAGACAAATGTTAAACCATCGGATATATATGTTCATATCTGAATATTTTCTTCTTTTGTGCAAATGTACAGCTTAAAAATTGGACAGCAACAATTTTATTCCAGTGTAGTTTTAGGAAACATATTCATTAGTGCTCATAACAAGTCATTTTTTCAATTTATATTCTGTCCTTTATTTCAGTGGGTTACTTGAGTAAAAGTGTTTGTAATGGGATTACAATGAACACTACTTCTTAATTACCAACTCTAATTAGCCTAATTTTGGTCATTATTCTAGGATTCTCTATTACAAAATCAGACAGATTGGATTTCTAGGAATTAAGTAAAATGAATGAGATTTACGTCGTCGTCTCTTCTGAAATGCAAAGATGATATTACATAAAGACTGAAATATTTGTCTCACCTTCTTGGATTTGTTTTTATTTTCTTTCTGCTCAGCTTTGGATGCAAATGGCGCACTGGTATACTTTGTGGTCTCTACTGTAGGGCATGCTTTCAATTATTTTGTTAAAAGTACGTTGTGTATAAACTCATCTTTGCTCCTTTTTGCCTCATATTTCTCACTTTTGTATCCCTTAAAATGTAGCTCTGCAGCTTAGTGTTTGTCTGCCACACCCGCGTGATCCCATTTCATAAACCCTACCTTGGCTGCTCACACCGGAGCACTGGCACAGACTTTATTAGTAATGCCAGCCTTGTTGTTCTTGTTATTGTTTACGGCTGGAAACGGGAGAAAAATGGCAGACTTGCAGGAGAGGCTTATCTGTCAAGGTGCACACAGCAACAAAGCAGAAACACGCAGTCAATACAAAAAGGCAAACATGTCAACACAGACTCACAATGAGCCACAGGAGCGTGCATGTAAGTGCAGATAAGTAGCACAACAAATGGTTTCCATGTAATGTGCATTAACGAAGGCACACTCATAAGTACTCAGATCAACAAAAGCTGCTGGGTTAAGATGAAAAATCCACGAGTTGGAGATGATTTCAGGGCGATTGTGACCTTGTCTTGTTAGGTTCTGTTTGAGTAAGAGGCTTGGAAGAGAGGCTTATCTGTTTGGTTCTGCAAACACACACACACACACGCACACCCACACACAAAGACCTGTGTACATAAAGACACTTTTAGAAGCCTTACTTTTGTCCACGTAGATAATTTTGCGATGCACAACGTTGCAAACAGATTTCAGCGCAAAATGGAATGCATTGGACTCCAGAAATTTCCCACAGTCAAACAAATACATTCTCAGCTCGCTGGGTCACAGAGAAGATACGACGGCCTGGAGGACAGTCTCCAGTTTGTCTAGCACGCCCTTTAGTGCTGTTACTTTGGTGATTTGTATGCACAGGAAGAGGTGGGGTTTATCTCATTGATGGGGAGAGAAAGGTAGGAAGGACGATGCATCTCAAATAGGTGATAGTAATCTGCAATCAAAAATAACTCTGAGAGCTCAGTGTATTGATTGTTGACTACATAGCGTACAGGGAATGAAATACTTTTTATATACTATAAGATTAGATACAATGATTTACCTTCAACTCAGTGAAAATATCTATCTATGCCAAATCCATGGCAGCCACTTGGTGCTTCTAGGCATGCAGACAAGACAGATGACCTGATGATCTTTAGTGACGAAGACCAGAGAATAGCCTTCTTGATTTGACATGCCAAAAATGTCAGACAAAAATGAAGGAATGTAGTACTAAATTCCTGAAAATAAATGTGTGATGGCTACCAATTAGACACTGACACAAACACACAGAGAAGAGTGAAAAACCTTGAGTGCTCTGATGCTTATTGATCACTTCTACTAAATCATTCGGATGGTAGAGTCTGAATTTGATGTCAACATCATGAAAGCAGGATCCATCTTGGCATGAAATTGCTGTGTCTTGATCAAAGTCATGTAAAGTTGGGTTCTTGGGGGATAGTGAAAGAGCACTTCCCTGTATTACAAAGGGTTTCAAGGCCTCCTTTGCAGTGGCCCAGCACTTTACTGATTTCTATTTTTAAGCCTCTTAAATTCCCAAGTGTCACGGATCCAAACGTTGCACACAGACCTTTTCCAGAATGCAGAGTGTGTTTTCCACTGTTTAGATATATAAACCTGGGATGTAGAACCTTTAAACTTCAGGAAGCTGTTCAGAAATCAAACAAATATTAAAAAAACAAAAACAAATTTTTACTTTTTTCTTTTCGTTACCCTGCAGGGTTCGTAGTCTGGTTTTCTAAGTCCAGTTTCCTTGAAAAAAAAAAGTTGTAGAAATGGAGCTTAAACTAAATACATGCAATATCTTAGAATTAGCATTAGCTGACCACTCTACATTTCACTGGTCTGTTATGGATGATGGTTGGTCTGGGGGCTGCTAATCATTTCTTTTCAATGTATTTATTTGTCTATTGTTGTTTTTCAAAATTAATGCAATGACCTATCTCCTCTCAATTAATGGCTGCTCATTTTTCTGTCAGACATAGTTTTTTTTTAACCATAGATAAACAATTGCAGTGAAGGTCACTGTGAGACAGAGACATGTTTAGTTACACTGGTGGAAAGATGGAGCTTTTCTTCATTATGTGTGTGTTTTCGCCTGCATGCAAGTGTGTGTGTGTGTGTGTGTGTGTGTGTGTGTGCTTACACTTTATTATGGAAAGAAAGTGCTCCCCAGCCTTATTATCCTACAACAAAGCTGAACGTGTCAGAGCTGTCAAAGCTTTGGCTGCTAATGAACTTCAGGCTGCATTTGGAAAAGCCTCACGGACGACAAATAACTGCAGAAAAGGCCACATTTAGTGTTGACTTCTTAACCTCTGAACTTTCTTTTTTCATGAAGCCTAAAAGAACGTAAATAGAAAAACATTTTTGTCAAATTTAAGATTCCTTTGATCCCACTGCAGCTTTAAAGGATCTTCCACTAAACATGAAGAGTCGGCCTTCATTATTCATAACCACTGACAACAAACCCATTAAATGAGTTTCTGCGACATCAGTGTGGAAAATACAACCAAATTAGATTGAAGTAAAATCTCCCAAAGGTTTTTTTAATTTAATTTTTATTATTTTTTGCATACATATCTACAGCGGAATTTTAGGGCCAGTTTACAAACAATTTCTTTTTTAATTTACGAGAAAAAAAGTCATAACTGTTAAACTACAAGATCTTAAGCCGTAAATTTATGTTATAAACTCGTAAAATTTACGAGATGAAAACTGGAAAATTTGCGACATAAAATCTCATAAATCTACGAGAAAAAAAAGTCATGGATTAACAAGAAAAAAACTCCAACGTTGTCTGTTTATCGGAGCCTGGCTTAAAGATGAAATATGTGGAGCCTTTTGTGAAGCTTTATTATTACTGTATAGCTATATACCCGAGTAGGCAAAACTCTAGGCTAGGGTGAAGTGTCTCTCCTATGACCAAACTAATTTCTCTGCACACTGCCTTCTGAAACAAGGAAAATAAAATCACTTTCACATAAGCAGGAAAATCTGCTTCCTACCAATTCTCATTTGGGCCAGGGATTGCACTTTTTTTTTTAAATGTTGAATGGTGAATTTTGCATAATAAACTAGAACAAATAAAAAAAGGAAAATTTCTAAAAATAAATAAAATAAATAAGAAGCACAATTTAATATGTTGTGCCAAGTATTGCATCCTGGGGATTTTCATGGACGTGAAAATTGTGAGCACAATTTTAGATCTCAGGAATTTTATTCATTATGAGACATCCATAAAAGTGATTTTCTGAATAACACAAGAAACTGTTAGGTCTGCTTTAAACACATTTATCTACATTTGTTCTTTCTACTACATGTACAAACTTGAAAAAGAAGATGGCATGTGTTCTGCAAGTCTTTTTCTTCGTTTGTTGACTTTAAAACAATTACAGATTCTAAATGGTATTTTTAAGGCCATTACCTTTGTGCAAAGAAGACAAACGTGTAATTAATAAACACAATAGGTGGACATTTCTGCATTCAAGTCGCGACTCACTGCAGAAAACGTATTTTTCAGAGCATTCATTTGTGTGCAAATGGATATGACCCACTCTGACCCGCTGCTGTCTGCAGCAGCCATAACTGCAAATCAACAGCACGATGCCTACCGACAGGAGGAGGGTGTTGAAGCAGCTTCTGCTATTAATGACTTCTATTTGCTCCAGATGTTGACTCATTGGACACAAGATGACTTTTATACACTTTTCAAGTATAGCCACATCTGTGAGATATTGGATTGGACCAGCTCAAGTGTATTGATTCAAAAAATCGGAACTAAGTTCATGATTCACATGATTCACTTTACAAAGTGAAAATAAAATGTCAGGAAAGGAAAATACTTGGCAATCTGCACAAAAGGCATTTGCTTGAATGGATGATCCGTGTTCACCATTATGGAGTGTTAATGTAAGGATTTCTGTTACTGGATCCAGTTACCGTATTTTCCGGAGTCTAGTTTTTTTTTTTGGCCAGGGGTCCAACTTCTACTCAGGAGTGACTCATTTGTGATATTTAAACATAAATTAGGTAATCTATTCGTTATTTTCCCACTAACAACCAGTTGCCCCTTTAGTGGTTGTTTTCCACTATCAATCACTGGACGGCACTGTAGGTGCATGTTTCAGTATTTGCTGCTGACAGCAACGAAGAAGAAGAAGAAGCAATGTCCAAAACAAACATGGAATCTGATGGTTTTCCTCCTGAACGTTATAATGTTGTTCTTGTTCCATCAAGACATTATTAATATTGTTTGTTTTTTTTCACCTTGGGACAACAAGTGATCAAACTGGGTCACAGAGAGACGGAACAGCTAAATACACCATAATTCAGATGCAGTTACTCTGAAAGGATACCATGATATAGGCCCTGTAAGTTTTCTCATCCTTTCACTTCGGTCATCCCATATATTTTTTTAGTTCATTCACACTCGTAAAAAATTTAGAGTCTGGGAGGCTGTAGGGTGGAACTCAGATGTTAAACCTGGGGGTCAACTCCAGCCGGTTGCAGTCTTGCAGGCTGGAGACTACAACTCACTTGTTGGACTCTGAAAGGCTGAAACCCAGTGGCTGTAGGCTGGCAAGACTGAGGTCATGTAAAAAAAAAAATTGCCCTCTTCAAGGTCACCATATGCACCGAGTTGACTGAATAAAATGTTAAGGGATACATGTCAGTTAGATTGGAAACTTGAAGAGCAGCAAGGTCTCGTGTGGGAGATGTGGTCAACTCAAATGATCTATAATGTTCATTGTACCATCCATATAGACGTTTTCAGACCAAACAAACTGTATGGTATATAATTCCTATTTAATCGATTTCTTCGAATTCAGGGAGGCCACCTTCAGATCCATATGGAACTTTCATACTGATCCTGTACTTAATCCTCTTTACACTAACATTTTTTGTGAGTTAGATTTCAGAAAATCCAGGGAACTTTTCCTCGAAAGTCTGAGGCATCACATCCCTTAACTCAGCCTGAGGACAGTGGATACATCAGCAACTCCCAGATCTGGTTTATCAATTGTCTGCTGTGACAAGTGAAAACCAACCATAAATTGTTTTTTCATTTCAAGAGCAACTAGTATGTTTGACGATTCTATTGAAAAAAACTGTGCTTTGCCTGGAACCTCATCATCCAAAGTCCCACCAGATGGCCAAAGCACCTTATCAGTGTCGAATCATGTTCTAAATAATGGTGTTTCGGTAACAATCTGTGGTGGGGAAACAACTCCATATATCGTGTCTGTGATCGGAAGTTTTACTCTCCAGATATGCGTGCGTGCGTGGCTCTCTGCGGATACAACTATCTTCAAATGACTTAAAAAGTTGATTTTCTCCAAAAAAAGAGAGCTGACCATGCCCGCCAAGAAAGGCCAGGACTATGAAGACCTTAAAAAGATTCTTGATGATATTAAAGCTACGCTGTTTTCTTTTATGGAGCAAGTGTCCGCTAAGCTAACGCCACTTACGGAGACGATGGAAGAGTTCCGAAGATTTTGGGCTCAAAACGAGCAATGAGAAAACCGGGTTGACATTCTGGAGAAAACACTGGACGATGTGGAACAACAAGTAAGGATGAATAATGTCATTCTCACTGGAGTACCAATCAAACCTCGAGCAACGCTGAATGAAGCAGGAGCTAGCACTGCTAATGCTAGCGTAGCTAGCAGTGCTTAAGCAGCGAGTGGTGGAGAATCTCTGGAACAGCAAATACATTCATTTCTCACATCTAAAGGGATTTCCCTGGATCTCAATACCATTGATACCTGCCACTCGCTCCCCAGGAGAAAGGAGACAGATAAACCAGCGATCCTCATCAGGTTTGTGAATAAAAAACACAAGCTAGCTCTGATGAACCAAAGGAGGAATCTGAAAGGATCTGCTGTTTATCTGAACGACCATCTGACCAGGAGGAATGCTGAAATCTCCAAACATGCTAGGCTTCTCAGGAAGCGTAAGCAGATTGAGAACACTTGGGTTAAAGGCTGCAGGATTTACGTCAAACCACTTGGCCCACCGGACCGGTCCAAGGTTCTGGTTGTAACACCATGAAGTGTCTTATCACGATCGTCTGAAACAACATGGAGTAATAAACCAAAGAGACAAATAATTTCAAGCAATATGACACCTGGATTCCTCACTTTCTCCATACGTCTGACGTCACCTGAATAACAGCAGAGAGTTCTGACATGCAGACAACTTGACCTCAACTTCACCCCCGCTGATATCAGCTGAAGAAGGATATGGACCTGAATCTAATGTCTGCAGACAAAACATCGAAGAGAGCTGTAAACTGTCTAAACCCAGAAGAACGGCTGTTATCAGTAAAATAAGAAATGCCAACCTTGGACAATCGACAGATTATGGACCCTTTTTATTTTCCCTTACAGCATTACTTTATAATAAAAAAAAGAAAAAAAAGAAAAAAAAGAAAAAATAAAACAAATGATTAATCAATTGAAAATGGTTAAATTGATCGACGTTAATGATATTTCTTCACTTGCTCCAAAAATTGATTCAAAGATCTTTCCTAATGTAACATAATTTTGCACGTTTTTAACTTTTGATACTAGATGAAATTTTGCTATGAAAATTCCTGAAACAGTGTTGTGTCTACTTTACTGATATAGTATTATGTTTTAATCATATGAATGACTTTTATAAGTAACATAATCTGCATATATTTCAGATGACTGATCTGCATTTGCCATGTTGATTTCTAAAATAGTTATTTTTGCATAATAATTAAGTAATTCATCTTTGTCATGTGCTTTATTGATACTTTATGATTCTTAATTCTGTCTGATAAAAGCTAGGAACCGGATATTTATAAATCATGTAATAAAATGGTTATATTATAACGGGGTGGGATTATATAAATTATCTTCTTTCCACTCCCTTTCAAGCAATATTTATTAATATGTCTAATTATCCTAAGTTTGATTAGTTACTGTATGAATGTATAACTGATGATTATATTGCTTTTTTGTATTATTTCTACTTAATTGCTTGAAATAAACCATTTCAAAAAAGAAAAAAATGCAATTATGCTTAGGAGGCACAACGAGTTCAACAATTTCTTTTAGGTCCAATAGCAGTAGCCAGACCTGTTTATCTTTTGGAATTTTGCTCCTGATCAAAAAAGGCAGCATTATAATTAAAAACCCAATTTTCATGGGCACTCTCACCAATTGCTTGTCTATTTTGTAAAATCTGTGGCAAGACATGAGGTTTGTTTGTTTTATCATTCCACTTGAATGGAAAATTACAAATTGATTGGTTGATGTCTTCTTAAGTGATCTACTTTTTTTATGTGAGATTTGTAAGACAAAGCGCCATTCATGTGGCACAATGCCCTCAAACAGATACTACTCTTTAACAGCATGAAAATAGGACAGACCTTCAGTTAAAAAGACATGCCCTTTTAACTTCTCCATAACTAATTCCTGTGCTTTCAGCTTCTCTGACATGACCCTCGTGGATTTCAGTAGTTCTGGGACTAAAGCCTCCAAATGCACTCCAAAACCTGAAGAGGTTGCTTTACAAAATTGGCTAACGTAGGCACCTGTAAAATTCTCAACAAAGCCTGCAATACCATGCACCCCTAAATTATTTGCAGCAACTGCCTGGAGAATATCTTTCACAAACTTTCCAATTTATGGAACAAAAATGCCATCAGTCTCTAAGAATTTAGTATCATGTATTAGAGGTTGTAAAACTTTTTTGTATCCAAAGGCTTTTGCATCGTCTGTTTCAGTGACGTGCAGTCAGGAGAGGCAGGTGAGGCTGTGCCTCACCTGTCATTATGGGAAGAAAAGAGGAAAAAATAAATTCAATTATTATATTTAATCAGTAATTTGTCCTTCCGTTTAAATGTACCATTTTTGGGTGTTTTTTCTTTTCAAAATCGCTGAATTTCCGCATTTGCCGTTCAGATACTGAGAAGTGACGTGCGATGAGGCACCAGCCCGCTGAGCCTCACCTTGGATTGCGCAATACCTCTGCAGTCAGACGGTACTGCTGTCTCTCTGTATGTCGGTTCAATCACTTGTACTATATGAGCTGAG